>JAANQP010000583.1:0-41613 GCA_011320165.1 Fusarium protoensiforme | reverse complement strand
CCCCCTTATCAGTTCGATCGAGATAAGCCGCATCTCTTCAAGCCCGTTGCAACACCAACGCTGTGACTGGCTGAATGAGCTATCCCCCACCAAGATAACAGCATTTAAAAAAAACACTAGTTTTCCGGGGAGAAGAGGCAATTGTCAATTGTAATGCCGAGATGAAGCTCTTTAAAAGTCTCTTGTCTTGACGGGCGCACTAGGATGCGTCTGGGGTCTGTCTGGACTATTGGCGTAGGCGAATTGGAATGATCTGATTGAAAACACACAAACTCTCCAAGTATTGCCGAATCCCCCAAGGAACTAGTTGCATAGTCCTCTCATGAGAATATGACAAGACAAACTCGTATCGGCCATTAATTTGATGGATTGATGAAAAGAATTGTATGTGCCTTCCCAATGCGGCATGCATCTAAGCCGGTCTCGGCCGAACCAGCACGTGGTCGCCCTCCATGAACCCCTCCACCCCCCACGTCATCCATCACCTTGACCCCTCCAAGAGAATAGGTAGCTTCTCCCTCAACACCAAGCCCGCGATAAAACCACTCCTCCTCCCCCAGCCATGGCTGCCACCACCACCACCACCACCACCGACGACGACAGCTCCTTCGTCTTTCCTCGCGAATACCACTTCCCCGCCTTCTTCACCCGCCAGACAAACCTCACCACACTCCACGCCCAGCGCACAAAGTGGTCCGACCTGATCCTCTCGTACGCACGTCACCACCGCATCTTCCGCCTCTCGCTCTCAGAGGCCGCCGACTCGGACCTCTTTGTCAACCGTAAACTGGACCGCCGTCTGCAGTTTGACGATATCCGCGATGTCGTCGTCTCCATGCACAAGGACGGCCGTGTAGAGTATGTCGGCGGTGGCACGACTGGTGACGTCGTCCTTGTATACTGGCGCAAGCCTGACGAGTGGGCTGAGCTCATTGAGAACTATGTCGACGAGACGGGTCAGAAGGGCAGCGTCTTGACCATCTATGAACTCGTCGAGGGCGATGGAACCAAAGGAACTGGTAGGTTTACAAGGGATAAACTTGGGCAGTCACATTGCTCACCATCAGTAGATATCCATGGAATGGACCAAGATGTCCTCATTAAAGCCCTCAATGTCCTTGTCAAGCGAGGCAAGGCTCAAATCTTTGGCCAAGACGACTCATTAGGCGTCAAATTCTTCTAAACGCTGAACCCATTTTCACATCTCTATACATCACATTACGCCGCCCCCCAACGAGCCATCATCATATAGCAATTCGACCTCCAACTCTACCACCAGCCACCTTCTCAGACTTGCACCAAGCACCGCCAAGAAACCCTCCAAATCTGCGTCCGAGTCTGCGTTACAGCTGGCTCTCGTAATAGTTCTCCACCAAAAACTTGTCGTCAAACCTCACTTGCTGAGCCATCGCCACGTCAAGCAACCAGTCAGGCGCAACTACTCGCGGCTCCATGTTGCCCTTTCGCGCCATGTCCCGGAACCGCTTCCACAGTTGCTGCTCATCGTGACCCAGACTGCTCAGGAGGTAGACAGGCTCAGGAGGCGCGTTGCCCTCCTCCTCCGCCGTCGTCGGTCGAATCGTTGTTCCGCTCCGCGCCCGATATATCTTGAACATGGCCCCGTTTGCCTCGGCAATGGCCTTGTAACTGTCGGGTCCGTTCCGGATCTTTTCAGTGCAGTAGATGGGAATTCCCACCAGCAGTTTACCTCGGTTTGACTTGGCACGAGCTACCGACTTTTCGAGATTCACGTCATATCGCTTCTCCGTCTCCTTGTCTTGGAGGATATAGTCGGCGGTATCGAGCAGCTTACCCATCTCCAGGGTTCTGTCAATAAACGTGGAGGAGATGACAGTTGGTCCCCGGGCTAGGGCGCATAGGAATTTGACGGTCCGGACAATGTGAGGGGCTGCCAGATAGTCGCAGGGCTGTCCCTCTTGAACAATCTGGATACCCAGATCCCGTAGTTTTCTCTGTTCAGCATATTAGAACATGTAGATGTAGACGAGGCTCACGCCTACTTACCCGATCCTGATCTTCCTTATTCCTATCCCCAACCCATCTGCTGAAACCGGTCAAGATGACGCGCATCTCGACGTCCGGAAGTGATTGCCTGGCCTTTTTGGCTGGCCGTTTTGCTGCAGTGGGATCCTCTTCAGCTTCCGGGCTCTTGGCCTTGCTCGGTTTGTTGTTTGCCTTCTCGGCTTGGTCTGCAGCCCGCTTGCCACCCCAAGGGGCGTTGCCCGCTTTGCTGTGTCGCTTCTTCTCCTTCTCGTAAAGCGCAATATCGGGAGCAATGGTCTGCAAGAGATCCCGGGCCTTTGCCTTGGCACTGCGGCCTCCTGTAGAAATTACAGTCGGGGTGTCGTTCTCCTTTTCGGCATGGCGAGCACGAATTGGTGTTGCTACCGCGGCAGCAGTCTTTGTCGTCGTCTTCTTGGCAGGCCTTTCATCCTCGCTCTCTTCTTGGAGATCATCCATGTCTACATCCTCACTTACACGGCCAACAACAACGCCCTCTGCTGGCCCTCGAGAATATGCGTTCTCTTCCGCTGCCTCGAGAATCTTGCGCTTTCTCTTCGCTCGAGGAGACAGCCTTTCGTCACCTCCGGGATAGTAAAGCTCCCGCAACCTTGACTCGTCAAAAAAGGTCTGGCCAATGATTTCGCCAAGGTTGGTTCGGGGAGGGAAGTGGTTAAACTTCTTAATGTTGACCGGCTTCAACTCGCACTTAGCGTAGCTCTCCTCGATCCAGAGGTGGTTGATGACTGCGATGCCCCATTCAGGGGCGGCCTTGCATTTCTCGCTCGAGTCACGCGCGGTGATGAGGTGGGTGTTGTCCGACTTCATCGTCTTGGTGAACTCGGCTCCGCAGGCCCTGATGAGGTTTTCCAGATAAATCCGGGCCTCGCCACCGTAGTTTGACACTGTGATACGCATATTCTTGAATCCCTCGATGCCGTTTTTAGGAACCGGGTAGTGCAGCAGTCGGCGAAGAGGCGATGTCCAGTCATTATGGACGATGAGCCAGTAAAGCCAAGCGAGGTTTCCCACGTCCTTGCATGACTGCGCCGCCTGAACATACTGAGGACCGTCCCGGTACTGGCAGATAAACATGTCGCAATCCTCAACCTGTTCTACGACCTTGCCACCACCATTGACCATGATATCCTTGACCACCTTGGTGAGCCTTTCAGTGATGCTCAAATCTGATGAGAGCATCACTTTGCGGTCTTGAAAAACGGTGACTGGCGGACGGACGACGTCTCCGTCAGGTGGCAGTGGTAGATATGTCGGAGTCGGTGATGTGGCTCCTGTGAGGTTTTCATTGGTCGGAATCTTGAGCTCGTCCTCGGGCGACTTCTTAAGAATCTCGGGGTCGGGTAAAAGATAGGGACCTTCGTCAATGCGCTTGCCTAGTTTGAAGCAATCGTCGAACCTACAAATGTCAGTGACTCAGCTTTATCGCCCCACACTTCACCTACCAGTGCGGCAGTACAACCTTGCCCTTCCATCCCTTCTGGAGGGCAACCTGAACTTTGGGATGATCCATTGATAGAGCACAGATATGTGTCGTCATTCGAGTCGCGTCCTTGGTCTCTTGTCCACCAAGAGCCATCGTGGCACCAGCAATGCTCTCCTTGTCTGTCTCTGGTAGATCGGCACAGGTCACCACCACCTCAGCAAAAATCAACCTGGGGTCAGGAGAGAATGGTCGGATCTGTGCTTGTTTTCGGCGAGTGAGAGAGGTGGTGATCCATTGTGTTGTCACGACCGGGATCATGACGGCTTGTGACTCTGTGAATTGGGGGAAATCGATGGTGTTCGAGATGATGTGTGTGACCTTCTCGATGGGGATCGAGCCGTCGCGTCGGGGCTCGCAGATGGTAGCGCCATGGTCCTCCAGAAGAGACGATAACTGCAGTATTATTAGCATTGCGAGACTTCAGGAACATCAAGGCCATCATACTTCGCTAATGAGCTTCGGAGTAAGCGCACTGCTAGAGACAAACGCGACGGCGCACTCTGCGAAAAGAGCTGAGCCTTTCGGGGTGTCGGCCATGTCGCGCGGTCCAATAGTGCAAGTACGGATGAGAAGAAAAGAAGAGGAAACCTAGAAACCTAGAAACAAGGCGAGCACCTTGGCCAAGACATGAACACGGGAGGTGTTGGTGCTTGAGCTCAGTATTGGTTGCACAAACCTGTGATGCTGGCCGGGAAGTTTGTCGTGGGGTGCCTGATTGTCAAGACGCGCCGTCCACTCAACGCGAAGACGCCAGGCGCTCACGTGACAACAAAGCTATTCATGACGCTGGGGAAAGATCCACCCAACCAATAGAGGCGGCACGTCAGAAGTAGAAGGGAACAGGGGGTGTGAAGAGTACCTTTCGCGCCTACATAGTCACGCGGTGTAAGAAATAACCCGGACACCAAAGGAAAGAAATAGCCAGAATAGAACCATAATTCCCAATCTAATCAAAGAAAACAGATCCAAAGGATAAAATAGCTCTTAGATTTCTATAGTAAATCTTTTCGGTGGTTAATATTGGCCTTTTAGGACGTATTCGCTAGGAAGAATGCTGAGGATATAGTGGTATTGGTGCTTTGGTGTCCAGATTATTTTCTCTACCACGTGATAGTACCGTACCGTACAGTCGCGAACCACTTTACGTCACCAACTTTAACCGCGTCTCGAGTGCAGCCAAGAGACTCGATCGCTACAGACGCACCCACGAAGACCCACGAAGTATAGCCATAAGAGAACTCATGTAAACTGGAAATGTTCGAAATTCCCGAAGCGAATTTTCATCAACATAAACTACTTTTCATCTCATTCATCCATTCATCCATTCAAACCATTCGTTTAACCATGAGCCTCTAATATGGCTCGAGACTCTAACCATGGCGTCCGAGTCCCACAACACACCCTTTCGTCCAAAACTGATATCGCCGAGCGCCTGTACCATTGTATACTTCAAGCATGTTGCACCGATTATACCCCGTCATCGTATCATTTGCCCTTATCCCACCACTCCCAGAGGCTCTTCTTCGTCTCTTTCCAGAGAGGCCAAGGCCACTGCGGCGCCCATGAGTGAGCTCTCCTTGGCCGAGACGAGCTTGATCGTCTTCTTGCCGCTCTTCTCCTTCTCTTCAGCCGCTACCAGATCATTCAGGTATGACTGGCAGCTGGCGAGATATCCCGGGTAGCTTTCAATTACGCCGCCGTTGTAGGCGACGGTTGTTTCGTTGAGGTCGCGATCTGCCTCGGCGATCTCGCGAATAGGCGAGTCCAGAGGCAAAGCCGAAATAAAGTCGTTCTGGCTCTCGACACGCAGGTTCCAGAACGTGTAGACGCCTGTAGCCACAAGTGCACTTGAGCGTGTGGAAATGAACGAAGCCAATTGTTTGAGAAATGACATGTCTGAGGTCGTGGGGGTGTGTGATGATGGGTGACGGCGAGAGAATTGTTGACAGGCTTCATCAAGTTCATCACTTGTGTCCCTGTAAAATGTGAGTATCCCTGGCTTGAAAAACTTGGACACAGACATACCTCTGAATAATGGATAGAGTCTCAGTCGACAGTGAGTACGGCTTCTGTAGTGATGGTGGGAGCACAGCCCCAAAGACGCCGGTGGACTCGATCGCCTCAACAAGAGCGAGTCTACAAATCTCGCCCAGATACATGCCGCTAACCATGTGCTCAAGGGGTTGAAACTCGGGCCGAGAGTGGTTCTCAAGCAGCTGCCTGTCCCATCTCGTCAAAGGCAGGATATCACGCCCCATCATGCTAATCTCGCTGTTGATGATGACATGCGTGGCCTTCTCAAACCACTCAGGAGGGCGTTGACCAAACTTGGAGCGTCCAATGGCGGAGACGGGGAGGTAGGCTGCCATGTTGACGCCGGTTCCGAGGATGAGACCGAATCTTGTCGAGGTGTGGTTGTATGACTCGGATAACAGGCAGGCACTCGAGTCGTTGACGATGGCTCGAAGCTCTACACTGAGGCCACGGTTTAGACACGCCGTCCGTACGATTTGTCCGAGGTCCTGGCCGACGAGCCCCTTGTTCGCCGAGAAGCCTTTTCCCATGCCTTGCAGCTTTCCACCTGCCAGCGATGTTTGCCTAAAAGATACACGTTAGCTTCAAACATAAAGCAAGGGGGTATAGAAAGGAAACTCACTCAATGGGAAAGCTCCACGCCATCGACATTGGCAGAGGCTGGTCGGGACTACGATGATCCTCCAACTCTGCAGAGAGAGTCTCCAATATCCTCTCGGCCATCCAATCGAAGAAGGCCATGCCTTCCAGTGCTTTGATTTCAGGGTCTATGTGATAATTCTGGATGCTGACGATCTTGCTCTCCTCTCCCACGTCGGCTGTGCGGCCGCGCAATTCGACCAGTGCTACTCTGAGGGTTGAACCGCCAACATCCAAAGCTAGAAAACGACCGCGTTCAGTGCCCCTGGGCAGTTGGTGGCTGTATGAGGGGAGCATGCACTGCATGTCGGTCTGGAGTCGGTCTAGGAGTTGCTCCCGCAGGTCTCGCGATAGTTGTTGTCGGCCATCTCGGTCGACGGGTCCAAGCAGCAGAACCTCAGCCTCCTTGAGGAACTCTTGTATAGACGGTCGCGATGTGGTACCAACACGGGGTTTCCCATCAGTGCCGAGCTTCACGGGACGGATCCAGTAAGCCAAGATGGCCTGGACCAGTGACTTGCCCCGCAGGAGGCTCTTGATGATGGCAGCTAGGAATGTCTTTCGAAAGGTCGCCATTGCAGAAACGAGCGGCTGCATACCATTGACAATGATGACGGAGAAGGAAGAGAAGATCGGAGGAGGAACCAAGTCATGGACACGGCGCAAAGTAAATACTTTGACGGAAATACGAGCAGAGGCTGGCTGGATGGAGGATTCGCCTTTGAGGGGACAGATGGGGTGAGATGAGAGCGAGAGAGTCTTACGCCCCGATGGTCCCAGTGAGTGGATGGACAGGTCCAGTCCGGCCGTGGATGGATGGCAGCACGCGCTCAGACGAGACGAGACGAGACGTGAACGATGGAAGCAACTTGACAGGGGGAGATGATGAGACCTGCCAGGACTGGGTTCAGGTCAGGCAGGCCGGCGGGTAAGAAGCAGAAGGAAGCAGCAAAGCCGCCGAGGACTCGAGGTGGCAGGGAGGAGTCGAACAGCGGCGGATGTGTTTGTCGCCAAAGGGATGAGCGAGTCCATCCATGGTTGATGGATGGAGGGGAGGTCCTAGATTCAACGTCGCACAGGACAGTCGACACGCGACAACCGCCACTGAAACGAAAGGCTTTAGGTAGGCGCTACAGCGAGGACCGGCGCCTGGGAACGGGCCTCTCTACTCGCCAGAGCCCGTCAATTCGTGGTCTCAGACTCGACATTTCTGTTGGGTCAGATGGAGGAGGAGATGAGGATCAATGCCAGATGGGGGGGTTGTAACGTTGCGTGTGAGCGCCCCGTGAGAAGTGGATGTTTAAGCCAGCCAGCCCGCCCTGGCCAAGGGACGGGAGGGTCACCTCTCAGTGGACCAAAGACACGGGAGCAAGGGAAATTGTTAGTGCACAGCTAGGCTGGGCTACCGCTAGCTACCCCACGCCGAGACTCGGTGGGCCAAAAGTCCCATCTGTGCCTCGCAACAACAAGGATTCATCTCGGCCAAAGCCAGCATCTGTTGTTACTTCTGGGCTCCAATAGCACCTTGTTGTACAAGGAGAGCGCCCGTTTGCGTATTCGAAACCAACAGTAGGAGAGCCCCTGGAACCCTGTCGCGAGTGAGCCCTTTTCAGACCAATCCCGGCACGTGGAGCTGGGCTTACGCAGACCTTCGTTGTGCCAGACGGCCACCTCGGGTTGGTATCCAACATGGGGGCTGCGGCTCGGTGGGTGTTCTAGAAGGGCAGAACGTGATGGAGATGGGCTTGCAAGATCTTGATGCAAGTCGAATACGAGAAGCAACGAAAGATTCGACCCTGCCGTCGCAGATTGACATGGTCCAAAGGTGGTGAAGGTGTCATCGTCCTGGCCTCGATCAGGGACCGGACTGTAGATAACCTCCACTTCTGCCGAAAGCTACCTTACATCGCCGCCTACACTCTACCCCGAGTGGCCATGACCTGCTGGGACCTTTCCTTCCAAGTTGCTTCAACCTTCCGCGGTTCGCCCATTGTCAGCCAATTGACGGGCCGTTGGGTCATATGACTCTAGACAACCTTGGCCATCATGAGCAATACAGTGCGATCTCACGGTCACCGAGCCACCCAGTTCAATCATATGCTTCTCTAGTGAACGTTTCATCCCCCTCCGTCACGGCATCCAATAGTCTACATGATACTGTACATTTGCAAGGCCCGATGCCGCTCGCACACATGATGGATGCAGTGTGCTAGAGGCGACCAATCTGGTGGGTTCCACGACGCAATGCACATGGCAAGTTTATTCTTGCTTGGCAGGAACTTTGAATTATCTGCGTGTGCTCCCCGCCTCATAAGAAAGTCACATCTCGTGCAAAAGAAGTCTGTTTTCTGCAAAACCCTCCATCACCCGAAAACCTCACACAACAACAGACCCTTGTCTATTGATATTCAATACCCATACCCAGCACACACTATCCCCCTTCTAGACATTACCTACCTACATCCCTACTACATCATGCGGCTCATCATCCGCGACGACGAGGATGCGGCATGCGCCTATGTCGCCAACTATGTTGTCGAGCGCATCAATGCGTTCCAGCCTACGCCAGAGCACCCTTTCGTTCTAGGTCTTCCAACAGGATCTAGTCCTGTTGGCGTGTACGATATGCTCGTCCGCAAGTACAAGGCTGGCCAGGTGAGCTTCTCCATCGCCCACTTACATTGCAATTAGCTAACTGACTATCAAAGGTCTCGTTCGAAAATGTTGTCACCTTCAACATGGACGAATACGTTGGACTGCCTCGAGACGACCCTCATTCCTACCACACCTTCATGTGGGAGCATTTCTTTTCCCACGTCAACATTCATCCTTCCAACGTCCACATCCTTGATGGCAATGCGCCCAACCCAGAAGCCGAGTGCGACGCGTACGAGGACGCCATCAAGGCCGCTGGCGGCATCGATCTTTTCCTCGCTGGTATTGGTGAAGACGGCCATATTGCCTTCAACGAGCCAGGATCCAGCCTCGCCAGCCGCACCCGGGTCAAGACCTTGGCCTACGACACTATCCTGTCCAACTCTCGCTTCTTTGACAACGATTTGAGCAGAGTGCCGAGAATGGCTTTGACTGTTGGTGTCCAGACCGTCCTCGAGGCAAGGGAGGTTGTCGCCATCATTCTCGGAGCCCGAAAGGCGCTCGCACTGCAAAAGTGCATCGAGCAGGGTGTCAACCACATGTGGTCACTATCCTCCTTGCAACTTCACCCGCATCCCATGATTGTTGTCGACGAGGATGCGACGCTAGAGCTTCAGGTCAAGACGGTCAAGGTAAGCAAGCATAGTCAAATCACAGCTCGCCCTCTGCTAACAGATCCCCAGTACTTCAAGAGTATCGAGAAGGTCGCTCGCGAGCAAGGATTCGAGCAGATTCTCCCCTCCAAAGTCCGCACCGGCAACGTCGCCATCCCCGCAACCAAGATCGAAAAGGTTCAAACCCCCACAGTCATTGCCCCTGAACCCATTGCCTCGCACCTCCTGCGGGCGACGCCCACGGCCGACAGCGTCATGCGATCTACCTCTCCAGACTTTGTCCCTGACCGAATGGCGTCGCGTATTCCCGAGCCAAGCCTGAGCGGCCGGCTAACTCCAAAGCCCGAGATGCAGAGTAAGGCAAACGGCATCGCGGTTTAATAGGTGTCGAGTTGAGTAGTCAAATACCTGGAGTCTTGGGAAAAGAGAGACGGAGCAGGTCTTGTCCAGTCGCTACATTGTTGTTTCGGAGTTGAGGATACCACCAGACTGTACCAGTAGGGATAGAAGAATAAAACCCAAATAATGCCAACAGGTTGGAAAGGGAGGCGTTTGCTTGGTCTAAAAGTAGAAGAGACATGGCATGGATTTGGGAGTTGGCTTCGTTGAATTGGACGTTGGGCGTTAGGTGTTTTACGGCGTCACCTAGACTAGTTTCTAGCAATATCATATTTGTAATAGTACTCATTGAACTTGCATTAAAAATCTAGGGTATATGTGCAAGCCATGGATCTCGTGTCCTGAATGAACCAGCTGTTCATTATCTGTCTCGAGCTCTGCTCACCCGGTCCTTGATGCTTTTCCCCAAGAGTAACTGCTCCATGAGATGGGCTGATGAGCCGATGCTAACAAATGATAAAGTAATATACAGCACATGACCTCTCGCCTCCAGTAAAATTCATTAATCATCATTTTGCGCCAAATTTCCTTACTTTTACTCGGGGGCAAAATATCGCTTCGCCTTGCTCCTCAGCTGCTGCGCCTTCATCTCGGGTGGCATGATGGTGTGATGGACCACGTGTGGTCTGTAGACGGCGTCGACGGGCGGCATCCTGAATATGATTAGCGAATTTTCAAAGAGAACAAAATGAAGTATATCATACCAATCGTCTACTGTCAGTGGGAAGTACTCGTATAAGGGGTCAGCCTCTTCTACAGGGCTAGCTTCCCGGTTTACACCTGTCGTGGAATGGTTCTTGCCCGAGTTTGGGCTATGCAGCTCTGCGCTAGAGCGATTAGGACTTCTCTCATCCTCTGATAAGGATAGATTGATCGGGAGAGAAGTGTTTTGCCGTGACGTTGAGGTTCTGCTGTTGTGGGAAGCCTGTTGCTTGGTAGAGCTGTTGGAGTCGTTTGACCAAGCCGGAATCGGTGGCCTCGCCATTGTTGGTGATAGAGCCACTCTCTTGGCAGGATGCGGGCTGGCTTGCGGCTGAGGGCTGGGTAGTGGGTGAGATAGGGGCTGCGGTGTTGTCCAGTCGTTAGTTTGCTGACTGGTCAGGATCGTTCACGTCGACCATGGACAAAAGCTTACCTGGACACTGCCAGCCGAAGGGAATCTTTGTGGGAAAGCTTGGGAATTCTCTCGCTCCAACTTTAGTGCTGGCTGATCAGCATTCGAGGTTGATGTGCTCCTCCTATCGAATCGTTTGTCGCCCGTCAGGGGAACGTCCTTTCTGCTATCAAAGTTCCTCGGGCTCCGGCCTCGCACAATGACTGGGCCAGACTGTATCTCGGCAATTGTGATAAACTCTCCTGTCTGTGTCTTGCCTTGGACGCTGATCTTGACAACGTAATGTTGCTGCAAGCCCTTTCTTCGGCCGTTGTTGGCCGTGGCGTGCTTGAACTGGAGTCTTTTCCAGGACACGGGCAGAGACACTCGATGCGCATCTAGCTCCTGACCTGTTGAGAGATCAAGAGTGATGTTGGGTGGTGCAGAAACGGCTTTTGAGTCTTCCCCTCCTTGTGGGTTTGCATTCTTCCAGGGGATGGATATAATCTCGGTAGATTTTCCCTCGATGGATTCGATGGCGGTAATAGACGCCATGAGCTCGAATATCTGAACGTGCTGCCCCTGCTCATTCATAATATTGGTGATCATCCGGGGAAGAGTGATCTGCCCCGAGCACTGCCACAGGTTGCGTCGATAACACGTCAACTCGAGGGGTCGTCCCGTCGACTCGCCGCCAAAGACGTCCTCGGCGACAAAGAACATGCCGTACAACTCGGCAGTCATGTTTGCCTCGACAAACTGGTTGTTCTCGTTGATGATGGTGGCGCTCGAGACCGGGGCAGAGAAGCCCAGGAGCTTATTGTCAGGCTCCTGGGGGGAGGATTCCTCGTGCAGGACATCTTGGTGGGGCGCAGGCTCGAAATGTCGCGACGAGTAGGAGAATGGATCTTCAAAGGTGGTTGAGAAGGCATCCAGGTCGTACGAACTGCCAAAGGGGAGGTTCGGCAAGGCGGTTCCGTCGCTTCAGATAGCTAGCTGTCAGCTTGTCGACTAGTCATTGCGCGCGCGCAAGCAGAGCACAGCACGTACAGTAGTGATTCGTCAAAGGTTAGATCTTGATCAAAGACGTCCATCCCCATGTTCTGAGGCTGTCCGGAGCTGAGATTCATGGCCATGGATTCGCTGGCGGAGGCGCCTGTTGGCAGCCCCGGCATTGAGTTGAAGGTGGACATGGCATTGTTCAGTTGAAGCGCACCGTTATTGCCCCATTGGATCAGGTGGGCGCGGCGGGGGATAGGTAGCGACACAAGGCGATGGGGCGCGACTCTGTGAAACGGACAGATACGGTGATGCTGATGCGGGAGAGGCGACGACAGCGATTGTAGGTTGAAGCAGCTCTGGTCTCTGCGAAGCGAAACAAGAGCGCTGAAGATTGAAGCAACCGACGGATCAGCCGACAAGCATGGAGAGAGCACGCAAGTTAGAATGAATAGAAGGGGAGCACGCGGAGGTGGAGGTGGAGAGTGGAGGAAACTTTGTGGAGAGGGCCCACTACTGTAGCAGGGCTTCTGTAGGTCTGCTGCTGGTGCTGGTGCTTCCATCGGACCTTTCTTATCCATCGTTGATTGGTATCGCTCCAACAATTGGCCGAGCCCGGACGCCCTCATGCTTGAAGCCGCAAGTCCCCCGCTGCACTCTGCCGCCTGTTGGGGGACATGGAGCTCTGCCAGTGGATGGTCTGGAGCATGGCTTCAGAGGGGGCTTGGCTGCCGGTTGCGCTACGGTTTAGCGGGTGGTTCACTATCACCAATCGGGCAGCTGGAAGGACCCTGAATATGCGATGCGAGCTTGCACACGCATGAAATCCATCACATGGATCACTCACACATACAGTACACAGGACGGAATAGATATCATATCAGGTTGTTTAAACGGTTCAATCTTTTAATCCTTATCAATGCCGTCTACCGGAACTCCTGGCTCGTTTGTTTACCCACTGAACCTCTAAAACCGCATATGGGGAATACTCTTTAACTCTAATGCGTACAGTCTTGTTCTCGTAACTTTGATACTCGATGATAGGAAACCTTGATCCACCCTTGGCAACTTTCACATGAAGTCTCCGCCCTTTTCAGCCCGAGAGACTCTCTCGCCAAACTTCCACACCTCGTCTAGAACAAGGCGATGGTAGGCTCCTCCAACCTCGCCCTGACTCACAGCCTTCTCGGATAGGATCACGAGGTCGGCGTCGGCACCCGAGTCCAGTGTGCCCTTGACTCCTTGCAGGCCGAGCATGGCCGCAGGCGTCGAGGTCACTGCCCCAAGAGCCTGTGGAATGCCTGCTCCCGTCCATTGCATGAAGTTGTTGACGCACTCGAGCAGCGTAATCGAACTGGCCATAGTCAGCAGCCACAATTGCTAATACGAAATAGATACTCACCTTCCGGCAATCGTGTCCGAGTTCTCGAGGAGCAGCTTAGGACCCTTCTTGATAATATTGCATGTACCTTCCCCATTGGTCCATGGGTAAGCTCCATCTGGGAGACCGACAAGATGCATAGCGTCCGTGACGAGGATGAAGCCGTCAGGGTGCGCGTTGTAGGCGATCTTGATGGTCGTGGGGTGCAGGTGGATGCCGTCAGAGATGATGCCGAAGAAAGGTCTTGGCAGGCTCTCAGCCTTGCCCAGAACGCCAAAGACACCTGGGTTTCTGTGATGCAGAGGGCGCATAGCATTGAAGAGGTGAGTAATCATCCTGGCACCGTTGCTGACTGCTTGGGATGCTTCCTCATATGTGGCCTCGGTGTGGCCAACTGAATAGATGATGCCCCTCGCCGTGATCTCGGGGATGAGATTCATCATCTGTCCACGCTCAGGGGCGGCAGTGATCATCTTGATGGGCAACTTGCTCCCATCCTGACGAGGAGTCATATTCTCGCGACCATAGCATCGCTCGAGGTCCTCAATAGACTGCGCCTGCATGAGGACGTCGACATTGTGGACGCCGTTCTTGGTGGGGCTCAGGAACGGACCCTCGCAGTGAGCGCCGAGCGACTCGGCCCCATGATAGGCGATGCGCCGTTCCCCAGACGGGCCCAGATACGGGAGTGCCTGCCGGAGCATTAGTCTCATGTGTGATCCCCACCATTCCATCCATCCGCAAGCCATGGCATGGGGAAAGCTCACCTTTTGGTACATTTCGGGGCGCTGGCTCGTGATTGTCGGGATGTACGATGTCACCCCTGTCTTGACCAGTAGGCGATTGACCTGATCCATGTTTTTGCCATATTCGGACATGTCGTCCAGCAGGGTCGAAAAGTTGAAGCCAAAGGCTCCATTCAGCTGGCTCTCGATCAGGCCAGGGGCGATGATGTGCCCACCAAGGTCAATGGTCGAATCAGGGAGATGGAGCTCGCCGTAGAAGGAAGCCTGGCTGTCAACGATCTTGCCGGTGGCCGAGCTGACCCACAGGTCCTCCCAGACAAGATCGCCACCCTTTAGGAGACGACAGTTGGTGAACTTGGTGATGCCAGTCGGTGGCAGCGTTGGGGAGATGGCGGCAGGCATGGTTGTGGTGGTGTTGGTAGAGTCTGTAGGAGAGTCTGCAAGTGAAGTGTCAGAGATGTTTGTGTAGAGCGCCTGTGGTTGTTGGCCGTCTTGGCATGACTGTCCACGAGGGACAAATGAGGTGTAAATTGGACGAGAATCATGGCATACTAGTACTCGCCAGAGGCCATCACCGGACCCAAAGAAACCTTAAGAAAAGCCTATCAAGGTGCCGAAAACGGCCACGTTCTCGGATAGCCAGGCAAGATCTCGTCACCATCACGATTCAGTGCAATTTATCCAGCACCGTGGATGGCAATTCATCCCAGTGCCATCTGGACGGTGCCATCATGGAAGGCACAGAAGAACTGTGTGGAGACCCGAGTCACAACAAGGCAGTCGTCGACCTGGTATGGTGCCCTTCCTGACTCTTGTTGATAGACCGGGGTATCGATGGAGCCGACTGTCTGGATACAAGAGCGTGGCATTCGTCCATCCGAACCAAGAGCAACATTCATCCTTACCTTTTCGGATCTGTCTCGAGTCGACACAACGTGAAACCGGCCACTGCATGGCATCGCCGCCCTGTTGCCGTCGACCCTCAGTTGCTGTCATTGTTCATGTAACGTTAACTCATGGGGCGCAACCCATGATCACCGAGCAACGGCCATAAGACAACCTGACAACCCCACCCAGTCCAACACCAGGTACCCTCGGCCCTCAGCCAACCAGGACGCGCCGTTCCCGTTTACCGAGGTTTAGCAGCCATGGCCCCTCCCGGGTCAGCATCCTCCTCATCCTCGAGCGAAGACTACAGCAATGCATCGCATCGTTACCTCAAGCACGCGACGACGGGGACGTTGAGGGGCAACCGGCATCAGAGAAGAAGCAAGTATCATGTGACGAGGCATCATCGTCACCGCCGCCCACAGACCATGGCCCATAGCACCGACGACGCCGACCTGGATCCGATATGGCAGGATCTCGACCGGTACGTACCCACTCCAAGCCTCCAACCACCACCAACCCACCGCTCCGCTCCGCTCCGGCACTCCGAGGAGTCCGTCCGGTTCCAGCGGCAGCTGTCAAGGGCCTCCACCTTCGGCTCCGACACTCGGAGGAGTGTGCAGTAGCGATATGTCATTGCCAATGTCTGGATCGCTCATGCTAACTGGTTGCCTCAAGTGCCATTGGGCAGATCCTGATTATGGGTTGGGATGGCACTGAAGTTACCCCCCAGATCAGGAGCCTTATCGAGGACCACCATCTCGGCTCTATTATCCTCACTGCCAAGAATCTAAAGTGTGAGTCACTTGCCAGCTATCTACTCATATTCAATGAACCATACTAACCTTTTGAAGCTGCTCAACAAACCGCTGAACTTGTCCAAGAACTACAGACTATTGCCAAGAATGCGGGCCATCCACAACCCCTGTTGATCGCTCTTGATCAAGAGAATGGAGGCGTCAACAGTCTATTCGACGAGGACTATGTCTGTCAATTCCCAAGTGCAATGGGAGTTGCCGCCACAGGTCGAGCAGACCTTGCCTACGAAGTCACCAAAGCCACAGCAACTGAGATCTCGGCTTGTGGTGTGAACCTCATGCTAGGTCCAGTGCTTGATGTGCTGAACAACGCTCGCTACCAACCCCTGGGAGTTCGCGCAACAGGAGACGACCCTCAGGAAGTGTCTCAGTATGGTCTCGCTGCCCTGAGAGGAATCCGTGACGCAGGGATAGCTTCCTGCGGGAAGCATTTCCCTTCGTATGGAAATTTGGACTTTCTTGGTTCAAATCTAGACGTTCCCATCATTACACAAACACTGGAAGAACTGAGCATAAG
Organism: Fusarium protoensiforme; assembly: GCA_011320165.1. Lineage (NCBI taxonomy): Eukaryota > Fungi > Ascomycota > Sordariomycetes > Hypocreales > Nectriaceae > Fusarium > Fusarium protoensiforme. The sequence goes on along the minus strand of JAANQP010000583.1, from coordinate 25,304 downwards.
TGCTCTGGTTCCCTTCCGAAACGCCATTGGATCCGGCAAGTTGGATGCCATGTTTATCGGAGGCTGCGGTATATCCAATCCGTCAATGAGCGTGAGCCATGCTTGTCTGTCTGACCAAGTGGTGGATGACCTGCTCCGCGATGAGCTCGGTTTCAACGGCGTTGCCATCTCAGAATGCTTAGAGATGGAGGCCCTCAGTCATGAACTTGGCGTGCAGAACGGCGTTGTCATGGCAGTAGAGGCGGGCTGTGACCTGGTCCTCCTCTGCCGCGCCTACGATGTTCAGCTCGAGGCCATCAAGGGATTAAAGCTGGGCTACGAGAACGGTATCATCACCAAGGAGAGAATCTTTACTTCGTTGAGGAGGGTGCTTCAGCTTAAGTCAACTTGCACATCTTGGAGCAAGGCACTGAATCCTCCAGGCATTTCCCTCCTCTCTCAACTTCACCCCTCCCATCTCGCCCTATCACTCCACGCCTACGATGACTCTATCACTGTCATTCGGGACAAGGAGAAGCTACTCCCGCTCTCTGCCTCAATGCACCCAGGAGAAGAATTGCTTCTACTCACGCCTTTGATCAAACCTCTTCCCGCGTCCTCTCTTACTAAAAGACTGCTGAGTGCCAAGGATAACCAAAGCCAAGCGTGGGGTACTCACGACATGTGGGCACATAATGACCGAGACCGCAGTGCCATCATGAGCGGAGAGGGTGTATTTCGAGAGTTTGGTAAATCTCTTGCGCGAGCCCGCAATGAGAAATTGCTCCATACGAGCTACACGGCAAACGGAGTTCGTCCAGGTATGATGGCTTCCAGCTGTGATGAAGTGATATTTGCTGATCAACCGTAGTACACGAAAACTTGATCCATAGGGCATCTTGTATCATCATTGTCACAGCCGATGCCAACCGAAATCTCTACCAAGCTGGCTTTACCAAGCACGTCGACATGATGTGCGCGATGCTTCGGAGCAGAGGTCAGAAGAAGCAGTTGATCGTGGTCGCAGTCAGTTCACCCTACGACTTTGCCATGGACAAGTCGATTGGCACCTACCTGTGCACCTTTGACTTTACCGAGAACGCCCTGCACGCTCTTGCTAGGGCGCTTGTGGGAGATATCACACCTCTTGGGACTCTACCTGGTACGCTAAGGAAGAGCAAAAAGGTGCTCAAATCAAGACAGCACTGGCTCGTTGAGGAGTATCACCCAGACCGCGATGCCTCTGGTCTGGAAGATCTTGTACGAGCCATCCACCGAGCAAGTGCTCCAGATCTACAATTTCTACGGACCACAACTGCTGCGACCTTTCAACTAAAGAACCCCAATATCGCCGAGGCTCACGTGGTTGTGAGGAACAGCAGCACGGGCGCTCTGTATGGCTTTGCTGCTACATACTTTTTACACGGAGTTGGCATCTTGGCGGCCATCTTTGTTGATCCTTCCAAACGTGATGTGTCCATCGGCAGATCCCTCCATCGACGGGCGCTTAGGAGTCTCATGCAGCGACGTGGGATCAAAAAGGTCCAACTTGGCTCTGCCTTCCCTGGTGTTTTCCTGGGAATCCCCGTCGACATCGAGGTGAATACCGTCAAGGAGTGGTTCTCAAACAGCGGCTGGGATGTGCAATTTCCCCGAAGGGTCACCAACATGGTTATCCAAGACCTCCCGAATTGGTCTGCCCCAGAAGGTCTACTACAAAGCATTCAAAGGGCCAACATCAGTTTTGATCTGATTCACGGTCTGGACAACGGGGACGGTGTCCTCAGCCACGTACGCACGCACGCCAATGCAGAGATCCTTGAGCTGTATCGATATGCTTTATCGGACACAAAATCTTGTGGAATTGTACGCGCAAAGGACGCGACGGGCAGCTTACTCGGCACTATCATCATCTCCAAGCAACATGGCTCTCTGGAAACACACGTGCCAGCTCTGCTATCCCCTACCGAGGACATTGGTGGCATCCTCGCACCCATTGTCCCGGCAATGCCGCTCTCGAATCTCGTCTTGCAAGGCTTGGCACTCATGGGTGTTCGCCAGAGCAAGGGTAACAAGGCAGCCAAGGTTGTTTTGGGCTGGGTAAGTCTGATATATCTGTATCTTTTGAAGAGTTGCTAATGGTCTAGGTTGTGGATGATGGTACTGAACCACTGGCTGCCATGGGATTCGAGGCGCTTCAGGCTTTTGAAGAAATCACTAACTCTCCAGAGAATGTAAGCAACCAGTCGGGCCTTTGACTAGAGAGCAATATCTAACCATGCCGCAGTTTTCGAATCTTGGATGAAAGTTGTGTGGGAGTTGGAAATTCTTCAGTCACTCTTGGGTAGTTGATATATGATAGATGCCAATATGACGATTACTATAGTATTCCACTGAAACACCTCGATGCTGATTTTACGCTCAAGTCCATTGCCTGTATTGTTGTGGTATATCACAATATTACTCTTGCAGATGATAAACTCCAAAGCTAATTCGTATTCAAAATCGTAATGTACAACTAAAGCGTTCCATACGAAGCGTAAGCATCTACACGTGTACCCCAATGACCTTCTTTTAAGCAACAGTGACTGTCACATTGCCCTTGAAGTTCTCGCTTGAGTTGCCGACATAGACGGTAAAGTCGCCAGGCTCGACAACATACTTCATCTTGCGGTTCCACAGACCCCAGTCGGCGACCTTGAGGTCGATCTTGACCGTCGTGGTCTTGCCCGCCTTGACCGTCACCTTCTTGAAGCCCTTGAGCTGGAACCGGGGCACGTCGACCGAGGCGAGCATGTCCTTGACGTACAGCTGCACAACCTCGGCGCCGTCCCGCTTCGACTTGTTGGCAACGTCGACAGAGACGGTGACGGTGTCGGATGCGGTGACGTTCTCCTTGGACACGGCGATGTTGGAGAACTCGAACTTGCTGTAGGAGAGACCGTAGCCAAACTCGTAGAGGGCGTTGGGGTTCTCGAGGACGTAGTTGTTGCCAAAGACGAGGGTGCCGTTCTCGTACTCGCGGCCAGGGTTGGGCCAGTTGCGAGCCGAGTTGAGGTGGTCGTAGTAGATGGGAAGGGTTCCGACGTCGTAGGGGAAGCTGACGGAGAGCTTTCCAGAGGGGTTCACCTCGCCGTAGAGGATATCGGCGAGAGCGTATCCACCCTGCTCGGACTGGTAGAACTGCTGAACGAGAGCGGCGGCCTCATCGGAGATCCAAGGCTCGGTGATGGGCTTGCCAGAGCTGTAGACGACCACGGTGGGCTTGCCGGTCTCGATGATGGCCTTGACGAGTCTGGGCATGGCACCGACGAGGTCGAGGTTGCTGACGTCAATGTGCTCGCCAGTCGTGGCGTTGAGGCCGGCCCAGAGCTCGTTCTGGTCGCGGGACCAGGTTCCGACAACGACAACGGCGACGTCGGCCTTTTCGGCGGCGGCGACAGCCTCATCGAAGCCAGAGTCGTCGTTGGACCAGCGCTCGCAGCCTTTAGCGTAGGTCACCTTGCCCTTGCTGACGGCCTTGATGCCGTCGAGGGGTGTGATGCCGCGGGAGGGAGCAGTGTGGATGACATAGTCTCCGTACTGGGATCGGATTAGTATCGTTAGATAGTTGAAGTCAATGGGGAAGTTACTCACGTTGACATAGCCATGGGCCATGGGGCCAATAACAGCCACGTTGGCGTTCTTCTTCAAGGGCAGCACATTGTCGTGGTTCTCGAGGAGCACGATACTCTCAGCGTCAAGGTCACGGGCGATCTTCTTGTGCTTCTTTGTGTTGATGTAGTCCCAGATCTTGTCGTCAGAGACACCAGTGAAGGGCTTCTCGAAGAGACCCATGGTGAACTTGGAGCGGAGAACGCGGGACACGGCCGTGTCGAGGATCTTTTCGTCGAGCTTACCAGACTTGACAAGTCCAGGGATGGACTCGTAGCTCCAGTAGCCACCGCCCATCTCGACATCGTTACCGGCAGGGAGGGCCTGTGACTGGTTAGAACATGCTAGTAACAGAGCTTCATGGGCACATACCTCGAGAGTAATGCATTCGTTGTCCTCAATGGGGCAGACGTAGAAGGCGTTGGCGAGACGGGCAGTGCCACCAGCGTCAGAGATGACATAGTACTCATAACCCCACTCATCTCGAAGGATATCGGTAAGGAGATGAGAGTCGGAGACGGTTGGGACTCCATCGTAGGAGTTGTATGAAGACATGATGGAGGTGGCGCCTCCATCAATGATGGCTCGCTTCAGAGGTGGGAGGTAGAGAGACCGCAGCTCGCGCTCACCACCGTGGACTGGAGCGGTGTTGATACCCTGCTCTGGGGTAGCAAAAGCAGCCTTGACATACATGTTAGCTGTGCCGGTAAGACTTGGTGAGCTTCAACTTACAAAGTGCTTGACCATGGCCGACACGCCTCCCTCCTGGAGACCCTTGACGTATCGATATGACATTTCACCAGCGCTGTAGAGCCATTAGTACATCAATTGGCCCCATATGGTAAAGGAACATACAGGTACTGGTCCTCGGAGAAGCACTCCTCCACTCGGCCGAATCGCAACTCTCGGGCGAGATCAGCTTGAGGGGAGAATAGCTGGTTGATGCCAAGAGCTCGGCTCTCAGTAGCAATCACACCCGCCATCTTCTCGATGAGCTCGGGGTTGAAGGAGCATCCCATGCCGATGGGTGAGTTGAAGATGGTGCCATTGAGGATCAAGACACCATGGAGACCCTCGCTCTGGACAAAGGTAGGGATACCTGAGGACTGTTAGAGTTAGGCAACAAGAAGTGGGATGGAACAAACATACCAAGCTCAGTCTCCTTGAGCATATAGTCTTGCGCCAGCTTTGCAGCCTTCTTCACCGTCTCCATCTTGGCATACAAGCCAGTCCAGAGAGAGTTGGAACGGTTTTCCATATTCCAAGCCAGGCCTGTCTTGTTCACCCTGCCATCAGTGAGGTTGAGATAGTTGGACATGTCGCCCTGGATGAGCTGGGCCATCTTGTCCTTGACTGTCATGCGCTTGAGGAGATCGGCGACGCGATCATCCACAGAGGCCTTGGGGTCCTTGTACAGCGGCGTGTCCTTGGCGGCCTGGCCAGCCGTGGCCAGGACCGCCGCGCAGAGATATGATGAGAGCTTCATGTCAAGAGGCTTGAAGCTATCCCGTAGAAGGCTGGAGAGCAGAACCTGAGCGGGAGGATCAGCGGCATTTTATTGTCGACTTGATGGAGCCAAGGAGACTACACAATTAACCGTTCAGGCTGGTGCATCGTGAAGTGATAGCCCGAGGCTCATGGCACATGCCTTCAAGTCACATAGGACCCTCTACGATGTGACCCTTGCTATTTTGATAGCACCACTTGTACATGGCTAGCTTGTTCGGAAGCTCGGGGGGTGGTTTGGGAGTCTATTATACGAAGAACATCATGGATAGAGTTATTCCCGAGACATTATTTGCTAAGTGTTGCTCTTCTCGGTAGTTATTGAAATGTTCCATGGCCAAGACTATAGAGCTACCAAGACTCAACTTGATCACCTAGATACAAGAGTACACAGCACAATAACATCAGACAAAGTATCTGACCGTAATTGCGGGATCAATATGCCCTTGGGACATGACGCCGAGATCATCATGATGGTTCGTCGCACCACCAAGTGCCGTGGTGTGGCTCCTGGCCCTGGGGAAATGCGGGGACGCCACCAATTGGCGGCATCTGTGGATATTGAAGGACGGGAGCAGAGTCCAAGACGGGCAGGAAGAAGGGGACGACGAGGACCTGGGATTCGTGGATTTGAGATGATACCGGGGGGCGCAGAGGCTCACCATGGAGTCGGAGGCCGGAGCGGAGGGTGGAAAGGCGCGCCGAAGTTCCTAGCACGGGACGGGACGCAGAGGATGAACTGATGAGAGAATAGGTCTAGAGTCTAGAGTCAGGTGAGCGGATAGAGACAAGGTCGGTGTAAGTTGAGAGGGCACACGGCACACACCCTGGAACCCCACGATGGTTGCCTTTAGCCGGGTGGGCTTACAGGCTATTAACCCGCCAATCGAGCCATGCCAGGGTGTGCCCCGGTCAATCAGTGGCATACAGGCAGTAAACTTACAGCACTAGCTTCAGAAAGCATGATGTGTCTGCTGTCCCAGCCGGGCGAATGACGCCGCAGGGTCATGGGCCTTTTGGGATGAGCTTGCAGAAGCTGCCATGTCATGAGAGATGGTGGGGTTTGAGAGGGGGAAAGGATGAAAGCTGGATCCAATGATGAAGACGTGTTGAATGCGGTTGAATTGCTCTGCTCTGATCTGAGCTTCGTGGGATGCTAAAGTCGTGAGGATGATGTTCCATGATAGGAGGTGGAGAGTGAGACCATGGTCTCTTGTGTTACCCATTCCTGATTCAAAGGGAGCCCTTTTTCCTTCGAGGACTCTTCTCTTGAGTTGATTCTCCTCAGACACGGCCAATTGAGCCAAGAACACTTCTCTCTACTCATCATATTCCTCACATACAACAAACACCATGCATTTGCGCGATGGCATGTGGCTGCCCGCCGAAGGCGTCCGCACCGAGTATGCCGAGGACGTCTACGAGATCACTCCCCAGGAGGACCAGCAGGCATTGAACTTGCTGTGCCCCGTCAGGCACATCAACTCCCGCGGCGACACCCTCAACCAGCCGACCGTGACCCTCGACATCAAGGCCGAGATGGACGGCGTCATCTCCATCGAGTCTACACACTGGGCCGGCGCCCAGAACAAGGGCCCTCACTTTGAGCTCTTCCCCGACGGCAAGCCTTCTGTCGAGGGCAAGATCGTCAAGGGAGACAAGGGCACGACTCTTCAGTCCGGCTCCTTGTCCGCCACGGTCCATCCCGACTCTCACAACTTTGAGATCAAGCTACACAGCACCGACGGCTCCAAGCACCTCACGACGCTGGGCAACCGCAGCACTGGCTTCGCCTACACGCCCGGCCCCAGCACGCCCATGCAGCTGGGCGACATGCGAGACTTTAAGCACTACATGTTTATGCAGACGACCCTCTCGGTCGGCGAGTCGGTCCATGGCCTTGGAGAGCGCTTCGGCGCCTGGAACAAGGTCGGCCAGAACGTGGTTCTCTGGAACGCCGATGGAGGCACCTCCAGTGACCAGGCTTACAAGAACGTCTCGTTCTGGATGAGCAACCGCGGGTACGGAGTCTTCATCGATAACCCCGGCCGCGTGGACATGGAGATTGGCAGCGAGCGATGCTGCCGAGTCCAGACCACCGTCGAGGGCCAGCGCCTCAAGATGTACATCATCTACGGCGACGGCCCCAAGGATGTGCTCAAGAAGTACACCACCCTTACTGGAAAGGCCAGCAAGGTCCCCAGCTGGAGCTTCGGTCTCTGGCTGACCACCAGCTTCACCACAAACTACGACGAGGCCACCGTCAACTCGTTCCTCGAGGGCATGAAGGCCCGCGGCTCGCCCGTCGACGTCTTCCACTACGACTGCTTCTGGATGAAGGGTTTCCGCTGGACAGACTTTGTCTTTGACGCCGAGCGATTCCCAGACCCCAAGGCTCAGATCGCCCGACTCAAGGAGAGCGGCCTGTGCAAGAAGGTCTGTGTCTGGATCAACCCCTACATCGGCCAGGCTGGTGAGGCCTTCAAGCATGCCGCTGAGAAGGGTTACCTCCTCAAGCGCAAGAACGGCGACGTCTGGCAGTGGGATCTGTGGCAGGCCGGTATGGGTCTCCTGGACGTCACCAACCCTGAAGCTTGTGCTTGGTACGTCGAGTGCCTCAACGGCCTCTTCGACAAGGGCGTCGATGCCCTCAAGACCGACTTTGGCGAGCGTATCCCCACGATCGACGTCCAGTGGCACGACCCCAACGTCGACCCTCACAAGATGCACAACTACTACGCCTTCATCTACAACAAACTTGTCTACGAGGCCGTCCAGAAGCGCTTCGGCAAGGACGAGGCTGTCCTCTACGCCCGTGCCGCCTGTGCTGGAACTCAACGATTCCCTCTTGTCTGGGGCGGCGACTGCGAGTCGACCCCTGAGGCCCTGGCCGAGTCCGTCCGTGGTGGCCTCTCCATGGGCCTGAGCGGATACTCCTTCTGGAGCTGTGACATTGGCGGCTTCGAGGGTTACCCCCCTCCCTGGATCTACAAGCGATGGGTTGCCATGGGTCTCCTCTGCAGTCACAGCCGTCTCCACGGCAGCAACTCTTACCGTGTGCCCTGGACCGTCGACAACGACGACCAGACCGAGGAGGGCTGCTCCAAGACCCTCGCCAAGTTCACGGCGCTCAAGACGCGTCTGATGCCGTACATGTACGCGCAGGCCATGGAGTCGATCGAGGGCGGCATCCCCATGTCCCTCCGATCCGTGGCCCTCGAGTTCCCCAACGACCCGACAGCCTGGTACCTCGACCGCCAATTCATGGTCGGATCCCAGCTGCTCGCGGCCCCCGTCTTTGAGGAGTCGGGCGAGGTCGAGTTCTACCTGCCCAAGGGCAAGTGGACGTCGTACTTCACCAACGAGGTCAAGGCCGGACCTGGCTGGTTCAAGGAGAAGCACGCCTTTGGCACGCTGCCGCTGTACGTCCGCGAGAACACCATCCTCGTCCTCGGCAGCCGCAAGCAGGTCGGGGCCGCTTACGACTACGCCAGCGATGTCGAGGTTGCTCTCTACCAGACTTCCCCTGGCGCCAAGACGACGGTTGTCGACGGCGACGGCAAGGTTGTTGCCGAGCTTACTGTCGGTTCTGAAGGTAAGCTCGAGGGCACTCAGGCTCTCAAGGGTGACTTCAAGGTTGTGGAGAAGGGCCGTGACCTTGAGGGAGATGCTCCTGTGTCGATTGAGGCTCTGTAGAGTATGGATTATTGATTGATGATTTTACATAGAATGAAAGTCTACATAGTTTAATGATATGATTTATGATTGCTTCTTTTACGATTCTATTGTCCTTGATCTGGTTAGAGATTGTTGCCCTCCCCTCAGCCAAGTCAATTGAAGAGATGAGGGCGTTGCGCAACATTGGGACTCTCCTGAACGGGCTCTCGATCGATCTACGACACATGGGATAATTCTCCCCAGCCACTTTACCATCAGGCCTTTCAACAATGCCATGTTCCAATCATGTGCTATCCCAGACCCAGTGGTCTGGTCATTGGTCATGGGGTTAAAGCTCCCTTGAACGAAGGATCAAACCCCCGGGCGATTCCGGAGAGTCGCGAGGGCCCGGCCTCCGTGGTCTTGCCTTGCACTCTCGCTAGAAAATCTCTACCTGGCCTTGTGATGAATCCGATCCCTCGCCATGACAAAGAACCTGCCCCGCTCACATTCCTCCTTGAAGCCCTTACCCAGTTCCACCATCTGCTTTTCAGCCTCCTTTTAGCGGAGCTGGCCTAGAGCCATGAGGGTTGCCGGAAACGGCAAGCTGGACGGGCCCATGTGACCTTTGATTGGATGATCCGGGTGGGGCATTCGGCGAACGGGCCCCGCCGGGCTTCGGTCAACTCCCGTGTTAGACCCGGTCCCTCCTCCTGAGCCTCAACTCAGCTCAACTCATGATGGGGAGTGTGATTTTAGCAGGATAAAATGTGTTTGACCCGCTAGATCTCTTTCATTAAAGTTGAATCTACCCGGTGTCCCTATTTAACCGGAAGCTCGTGCCACGCATGACTCCACACGCTCATGATCCGTTCTGCCGGTGCCGTTTTGGCTGAGTTACCACGCGTCTGGTTACGGGCGGCACAGAAGCCAGACTTGGCGATCGATTTTTTGCATGGAAGTGATCCTATGTTCATGGATCAGCTTGCTTACTTGCATGTTTTCTCACGAGTTCGTGTGCCGCGCGGTTGGGCCATTCCCGAACGAACTTTGGAGAAGTGACAAGGTTTGTTCGATGCCAGGAAGCAAGAAATGTGCGATGCCATCATTAACATCCGAATGTTTATCACACTGTTAACAGAGGCTAAAATCAAGAACATCTTGGTGGTGTTTTGGTCATGTTACAGGCAGGGCATTCTTCCGTCATACACTCAGACGGAGATCTCCCAGCGCTGAATGGGATGATCTACCCTGCAATAGACTACCACACGCCACCAAGAACTGAAGACCCAAGCTATCGGGTCTTCTACGAGTAGCTTTAATTACTGTGACGACTAATTGAGGCAGTTTGATCGGCTATTGAAGCTTCAGGGTAATTCCAAGGTCAATATTGAACGTAATAGGGGCGATACTTTGTACACCAGTCGAGCAATTGAACATAGCAGCCAGATCATTATTTGTAAAGAAGCATCTAAATTTGTCATGACCTTATACACAGGCAATTTCAGAAGCCCACGGCAACATCTAAGACAGAGGAGTCGCAACAGAGGCCTTCTAGAGTTGATTCTAGATATTTTTAGGTCATCCAGTCGCTGAGGCCTCGTGAACCAACCGCCAAGATGTACATCAAGAAATACTTGCTTATTCTCTGTAATATGCCGAATGGGACTGTAACATCACAAGTACCGTTTGTGAATTCGTTCTGGAACATGTATGTGCATGTTGGTTCGCTGCGCCAAGCGTAGTATTGCCTCTCAAAGAGACCAGGGTAGCGAGACACGGATTTCAATCTTTTTACGATGCAAATCATGAAACTCCCATGCTCAGATGGCCCATTATGCCAAGGTCCCGAACTGGTGGCAAGTGGTAACCACCCTCATCTCGGGCGTGGCCGTATTGCTACTCTAGAGATCAGCATTCTCTGCATCCCAAACTCGGATGACCGAGTAGCTCGATCACCGATGGGTTGACCGACAACCTCGCCTACTCTGAATCTGATATGATGTTGTCGCTGTCAAAGTCGGGCAACCTGGGGTTCGGGTCATAGGAAACTCGAGCTCTGCTGCGATTGGCCCGCATATAAAGACACACGAGCATTCAAAGGTTCCCTCGCGAAAGAGACAACACTTAACCGGAGTCTAGGTCCGTCTTCCCGGCCCCACCGTGCCCGGGGGCCCCCTTGCCCCCGTTCTACGTCCGGCACACGGCAAGCTGTGGCTGACGGACGCCAACGGGAACTGGTCAGATCATAGGTGTGTGGTTCGGCTCTCGAGCGCCTCCTGCCTTGGCTTGCTTGGCATTGACGATGGAGGCTGATTCGATTCAAACCCGTTCGTTAGACGACATCCACTGACTCGACTGGGCTCTTACAGGCTGGGTAATACCGTTTTCCCACTTTACCCGGCGACGGTGAGACTGACGGCCGGCACGTGGAGGGTTTACCTGTCCCAGCCGCTCGGGGCCGACGATGAATCGCCCCAGGGACAAGGTGTAGAGCCCTGCAGACCCGTCACGACACTGGATCGAGACACCACAGAGCAGCGTCGGCCGAAGCCGGGGATGAGTGGAGATTGCATCTCGACCTTTGGAGACGGGCCGTTTCTCTCTGTCATGTGCCAGTCGCAGTTCGCAGCGCGGCTAAAGAGAATAGACGCTGGCTGGAGCCCTCGTCAACCTTGCGTGATGGTCTGTCCTCCGGTAGCATGACGGTGCGGAGATGCCCACGGGGGGTCGGTCGTCCCCTGGGGAAGTAAAGTTCTGTGGGTCAACGGAGATCAGGAGGAGACAGGCAGCGTAGCATAGCATGTCTGTCGAAAAAGACGGGGACCTGGGTGAGGTTCGAGAATGGAGCCATGGGGGAGTCTTGATACAAATAGACTCGAGGGACCACGTTCTGAGACGACTTTTTTCTCTCACATCGATCATCGACTACAAGATTCCTGGCATTCTTGCCTCTTATACATAACTACAACAACAATTACACACAGCTCGATAGAGTTGGACCCTCAATATGGGAAAAGCCTACAACATTGGCCTGGCTTGCTTTGCAGCCATTGGGTACGCACAGCTCACCTCTTAACAGCAAAAAACACCTATCCTAACAAACCTCTTCAGCTCCTTCCTTTTCGGATATGATTCCGGTGTGATGACGGATGTCATTGCATCCAAGAACTTCCTCAACTTCTTCGACACGACAGACACATCGCCCATCGTCGGCGCCATCAACTCGACCTTTAACGGCGGAGCCGTCTTTGGTGCCCTCTTCGGAGGTGTCATCATGGACAAGTACGGCAGAAAGATGACAATCGGAATCGGCGCTCTGATCTGCACCGTCGGCGGTGTTCTCCAAGCGGCGGCCTACCAGTAAGGAGAGATCTGCGAACCATTATGGCCTGACCTGCTAACGAAGTCTTTTCTAGTCTTGCTATGATGTTGATTGGCCGTATCATTGCAGGATTTGCAATTGGTCTTCTTTCCATGAGTGGTCAGTTCCTCGTTTCCCCATCTCCATACTCTGGCTTACACGCTCCCCAGTCCCCGTCTACCAGTCTGAATGTGCCAGCCCCAAGAACCGTGGTCTCATCGTCGGTCTCGCCCAGCAGATGATTGGCGTCGGTTTCATCGTTTCTACATGGATTGGCTATGGTAGCCACCACATGGGTGACCACTCAGCCTTCCAGTGGCGGTTCCCCCTGGCTTTCCAGGCCCTCCCCTCAGCCCTCCTGTGCGTCGGCATGTTCTGGCTCCCAGAGACCCCCCGACATCTCATTGCCTCTGACCGCCTGGAGGAGGGAATGAAGATTCTCCACAAGCTTCATTTTGATGGCCACAACGACGAGTGGGTCAAGGCCGAGTTCCAGGAGATCAAGATGACCATCGACGCCGAGAAGGCCGCCACCGCCCCCGGATGGATGGTCATGTTCCAGGTTCCTCAATGGAGGAAGCGTCTGGCTCTCGGTACCCTGGTCCAGGTGTTTACTCAGTTTACTGGTACGTATATCTGGTGAAAGTCGCCAAAACACCACACCCAAACTTGGCGATGCCTCGACAACCACAATTCTGACCCGTAGAACAGGAATCAACGTAATCGGCTATTACCAGACTATCATGTATGAGAGTTTGGGCTTTACTGGAAGCAAGAAACTGCTCGTTGCCGGCATCTACAACTGTTGCGGTCCTATCGCCAGTAGGTTTTCCCCATATGGAGCTCCCCACGGGGGTCCAGCACAACTCCAGCAGCTTACTAACCACTTCTAGACTTGTTCTTCATCACCTTTATCGCCGACAGAATCGGCCGAAAGCGTCCCCTGATCTACGGTATCCTGGCCATCACCGCTGCCCTGATCTGCGAGAGCGCCATCAACAGTCAAAACGTCGACGGCGAGAAGACGGGCCTCAGCATTGCCGGCGTCGCCTTCCTCTTCTGCGTCACAATCATCTTCTCCCTCTCCTTCGGCCCCGTGAGCTGGACTTATATGGCCGAGATCATGCCCTACCAGATCCGTGGAAAGGGATGTGCCTTTGCCACCGGCATCGGCAACTGGCTCGTCGCCACCTTCTGGGCTCAGGTCAGCCCCTACGGTCTTAGGGAGCTTGGTTGGAAGTTCTACTTCCTCTTTGTTGGTATGTCACAGATTCAACTTTGCCATGTGAAACCACCAACTAACGTGAAACAGCCTGGAACCTCGTCATCACCCTCCCCGTCCTCATCTTCTTCTTCCGCGAGACCAAGGGACTTTCTCTCGAGGAGATCGATCTCATGTTTGGCGACCGTGCCCTGGGTAACCTCCCTGATGATATCGAGAAGAGCGCCGTCATGGGCACCAACAGCCTCGCCCACGAGGAGGCGCCCGAGAAGACGACTGCTTAAGAAACACGGAGTATATGTACAACGGACGATGGGATGTAATGAGAACTCACGGCCGACAGAAAACTGAGGTATAGACCTGTTGGACAGATCCAGAGCTAGGATGTAATAGGCAGCATGAGCGAATGAGACTACGAATTTGCACAGTTTCAGATATATCTACTGGCTTCCTGATTCGGGACCAATACGAGACTAAGCCTGACAAATGCAGCGTTCCATTTCGCCAAGTAGAGTTTATCTGGCCTTCGCTATGAGACGAGGTGTTTAATGGTATAACTTGAGCGCTTGATAGACATAGACGTTTATTTAGAGTTGTGAATAAGAGTGAGTATGAAGAATTAGAAGGGGTCTGTCTTGTCAAGCCTTACCATAAGGATTGAATAAACCAAGGGACTTCACGTCGTGGCTCTTTGTCAGGCCTTGGACAAATTTCTCCTGAACCAAGATTGCTCTTCTATAATGAAAATAAATTGCTCATGATGATTTATGACAATAACTAGCCTAGCGGGATTTCCCAATTCGGCAAATCAGCGTGCTACACGAAAACGAGACTCGGCCAAGTTTTGTTTAGAAAGGCAATGAATAGGCGCTGGAAAATATGACTGATATGTATGAATTACTAGATTGAGCTAGTCATCTCAGCCCAAATTAATGGCCTACCTATATAAGCTGAGCATACCTATGAGGTGGAAAAACCTGGCTTCTTCACCCATATAACTACCTACTTCACAACACTTATCAACCATCTGGGTAAACAAGCGGGCTGGAAATCAAGACGCTTCATTTATACTCAGACTATGACTCAACATACATTGCCTTCTAGACATGTCCCTCTCGTAATACATTGATCAATCAACTCATGTCGGCCCCGTATATCGGCCTACGCGTAGTATGCTTTCTATATCCCCGTATACTTCCCCAACGCCTTAAATCACACCCACCCCCTTGTTCGGTATATCCTCCACTATATATATGTGCACAAATTACCAGTCTCCCAACTCCTAGTAATACTCTGGCAGACCATCCTTCTCAAAGTCAGGAACATCCTTGTCGCAGTCAAAATCACGATCCCAAGGCTTCTCAGGCAAGACGCCCGCCTTGAGGCCGGCCTCGTAGCTCCACTGGTAGTTGTTCTCCGTCTTCCACGTCCAGTAGAACCAGCCCCATCCCTTCTCGAAGCTGTGCATCTGGGCCTCGGCAAACATCTTGAGGAACTTCTTGTACTCGTCGCTCCAGTCGTCGGGGGCGGCGTTGGCCTGGTCGCACGAGCACTTCTTGTCCTTGGTGGGACACCGAGGCGTCAAGATCGACGTGTTCTTACTGCCCGTGTCGTACGTGCCCTCCCATCTGTTGCCCCAGCCCACGCCCGTGAGGAACTTGGCGCAGTCTGTGTCGGCTTGTGACCATTCGGCAAACATGGTTGGCCCGTAACCTGTCGTTGTATCCATGCTCCTCTCAGCCTGCTCGGTCCACCCCTTGCAGGCGTACTCGACCTTCTCCTTGTGCGTAAAGTCGATCTGATTCTCGTTGAAGATGACGTACTGATGAACATCCAAGATCATGTCGTCGTAGCCAGTCATCAAGCCCTGCCAGTTGTCGAGTCCCATAAAACCGTCTCCAAACACGACGAGGGCCTTGACGCCATTCTTGCGCACGAGCTTATACGCGTCCTCCGTCCACTTGATGACTTCGCTCGTCTCGAGAAAGGTCATCCGAGGTTCGTTGACGAGGCCGTAATGCGAGATGATGTTCTTATAGCGGTCCTGGGCGAAGAATTTGGACAGTCGGTCATGGATCTCGAGGGCTCGCTTTGCATTCTCGTCTCCATTCTTTCCGTTCAGCCAACCAATGTTTCCCCATTTACCGCTGTGATTCCAACCGTTCTGACTGCCAGGAATACCATGCAAGTCTAGGTTTACTCGCAGCCCGTATTTGCGGCACCACTCGATGGCACGCAACAGGTATCGCCACGAGGTTCGGAACACGTAGGGATCTCCGTCGTATACTTGGACGGCCCAATAGTTGAAGCCGATTCGGACGTGGTCGAGACCGGCGGCGGCGATGTCCTTGAAGGTATCCTCCGTGATGAACGATGCGTAGTGTTTCTCCAGCGTCTCTCCTGCATCTGCACCCAGCTTTTCAGACAATGTCCATTCGTCAACGATGCCTTCTTTGGTGCCGTAGTTGAATAGAGATGGTGTAATGAATGGTTCTAGGTAGAGCCACCCTCCGATACACACTCCCCGAGCAGGCTTTTCGGCGTATGAGCCCCACGGTTTGTTCAATGGCGGAACTTTGTCGTTGGCTCGCGCCGAGTCGTCCCAGTCGTCATAGAGGCCCATGACTGGCAAGTCTCCAACCATCTCGTCGGTAAAGGTGACGTTGAAGTCGGTTGTCGTTTCCCATGTCCAAGGATCAAGGTATGTGTTCTTCCACTTGTCGGGTATATCCTTGCGATCCATGCCATCGAGGTCTGATTTGTCGCCGCTCGAGCTGTCTGAGTCGCCACTATCGTCACCACCTCCTCCTTTGCCTTTGTTCTTGTTGCTCACAACCACTGCCACTATAATGATGATGAGGAGGACAACAGCACTGACACCCAGAGCAATCCCTGATATCCATGTAAGCACTAGACTTGCAGAAGCGAGCAGACACCACTTACATAGCTTCTTCTTGCTCTTTTTCGGGCGTTCCCTCTGGTAAAAGTCCTTTTCAAGACTATCGATGCTTCCCCCGCCACCTCTCAGCTCGGTTTGTGCTCTTCCCTCTTCCATGATAGCTCCGCTCACAACTCGTCGCTTCTTCCCCTTGCGATGAGTCCGCGGCCTATCTGGATCTCGGTCACGTTCCCGATCCCGATCTCTTTTTCGGTGCTCATCATGGCTGGCTCGGACTGGTCTTCGGGATTCGTCTCTGTTGGCTCGACTTGCTCGGTCGCTTCGTTTCTTTTGGCGCGCATTCTCTCTGTCCAGATCGGCGAGAGCCCCTGCTGATAGTGACTTTGAACTTCGATCCCGGGCATCCTCCGACCCGGAAGCTGGTCGGCGCGATCCTGACGACCTCTTTTTCCTGTGT
Organism: Fusarium protoensiforme; assembly: GCA_011320165.1. Classification (NCBI taxonomy): domain Eukaryota; kingdom Fungi; phylum Ascomycota; class Sordariomycetes; order Hypocreales; family Nectriaceae; genus Fusarium; species Fusarium protoensiforme. The sequence continues at coordinate 8,566 of JAANQP010000583.1, read as the reverse complement.
CCATTCTTTCGCGACGACTGCCCATTCCGTTGTCTATCTCGCTCTCGAGGTCGCTGCGACCGCGAAGGGCGCGACGGCTCTGGCATGTTGAGGATTGCGACAGCAGAGACTAGACTAGAATGCGACCCTGGGCAGAAAAGAGGCCACGGCGACCATTCAAGAAGGTTTTGGCTGCAGCCGGCGATGACGACGCATGGCCCCGTTGTCGACATATTTCCTGTTTGGGGACAGTCTTGGCGCCACTCGGTTGTCGGCCGGGCAACAATCTTATCAGCGGCTTCAATGGGGTCGAGGCTTAGGTCAATGGCTACCGATGGCGATGAAAGCCGTCAACCGCGCGGGGGCCGTAGCAAACCGAGCTTGACATCACCGACGCCGAGGACATCAGCCCTTGGGATATCTACCATTGCCCGCTGCTGCTATGCCGTCTATTGTGAATTCCTCACCGTCTATCTCCTCCTTCTGCGCCTGTGAAACCTGTCCAGATCCGACATGAAGCACCGTGCCGTACACCAGCTGAGAAGGGCCATTGGAGCCTCGACTATTCGACTCCCTGTCAGACGCTGTTACTCGACACATCCTCCCAATGCCAGATTAAACCTCCCCGTCGACTATGCCACGACGCCTCTGCTCGCCCATAGCTCCCAGGCAGCTCTAAGTAACAAGGAGCTCCCAGAGGACGTCCGCAATGGCCCGACAAAGAAGATGAACCTGTTCCAGGCCATCAACGACGCAATGGGCATCGCCCTCGCCGAAGACGAGTCGGTCGTTGTTTTCGGCGAAGACGTCGCCTTTGGAGGAGTCTTCAGATGCACCATGAAGCTAGCAGACACCCACGGCGCCGAAAGGGTGTTCAATACCCCCCTGACAGAACAAGGCATCATGGGTTTTGGTATCGGACTGGCTGCTGAGGGCATGCGACCCATTGCCGAGATCCAGTTCGCCGACTACATCTACCCGGCGTTCGACCAGCTCGTGAACGAGGCCGCCAAGTTCAGATACCGCGATGGAACTTGTGGCCGGAGCGTGGGCGGCTTGACTGTGCGCATGCCATGCGGCGGTGTTGGCCATGGCGGACTGTACCATTCCCAATCACCCGAAAGCCTGTTTACCCATATTCCAGGCTTGAGAGTCATCATGCCGCGCTCCCCAGCCCAAGCAAAGGGTCTTCTTCTCGCGGCCATCCGCAGCAATGACCCCTGCGTCTTCATGGAGCCCAAGATCCTGTACCGCGCCGCCGTTGAGCAAGTTCCCACGGGGGCGTATGAGCTCCCCCTATCAAAGGCCGAGGTTCTGAAGGAAGGCAAGGACGTCACCATCATTTCCTATGGCCAGCCTCTATACCTCTGCCAGTCCGCTATCAAGCAGGCGGAGCGAGACCTGGGCATCTCTGTCGAGTTGATTGATCTCCGGACGGTGTATCCTTGGGACAAGAAGACAGTGTTTGAGAGTGTACGCAAGACTGGAAGAGTCATGGTGGTCCATGAATCCATGGTCAACGCAGGCATCGGCGCAGAGGTTGCTGCGGCTATTCAGGAAGACCCGGATACCTTCCTTCGACTGGAAGCCCCTGTTGCTCGAGTTGCGGGATGGAGTATCCACAACCCCCTGATCTTTGAGAAGTTCCATCTTCCAGATGTTGCCAGTGAGTATCCATGGTGTTAATTCATAGTTGCACGTCGGCTAACAGTTCGTCTAGGAATCTATGACAACATCAAGAGGGTCTTGGACTATTAGTTAGAGGAAGGTCAGGGGTATATTGACTATGAAATGTTAGCTGGGGCTTCCTAAGAGTAAACATGTATGAAAAGGGGACCTGGAAACACTTGGACTCGGCTGTCGCTTTTCTAGACAGAAGCTGAGAGCATGAAGATATCCCAAGAATCAAGACAGCGCGTAATAAGACGGTACTTTTCTGACGTCAAAGCCGGGGGCGGTGTGCATGTACCCCACTAACGCATCTCATCATGCCCCACCCAAGCTCGTCGAGCATTCGCCCCGCCTCCCGTTTCCCCCTATGGGTCGGGTCGTGCCTCAGAACTCGATGCATTGAGCCTCAACGCCATCGCCGTCACCTTACATCGCTCTCCTCCCGATCCTTCCTGCGCATCTCTAACAACTCGCACCATGTCGGAGATCGAGACCGTCTCGTCCTTTGTGGAGGGCGCTCCTCCTGGAGAGGTACTGGCTTCTTCCCCGGCAAGCTCCACGTCATGTCATCAGCTAACAAGTGAGGATAGCTTGCCGACGTCGTCGCAGGTACTTTGCACCGCAGTCACGATTGATCAACGATGAGTGAATTGACTCCAAGCTGGCAGACATCAAGGCTCTCGCCATCTCGTCCCCCGACATCATCTCCGACCTCGCGCCCGCGTTCGAAAAGTACAACGAGGAGCAGTTTGTTACGGTGAAGCTGCCCGGCAGCAGCCAGCCAGTGGGTGACCCTCGATCCGGTATTCCGGCGAACTTTGCATGCTGAGTATTGGATTGGCATAGGTCATTATCAGCTCCCACAACTCCCTCGGAGACGGACGATACTACGATGTTGAGAGCTCCTCCAGCTTCGCCTTCAACCACGCGACGCAGGTAAGCTCAGGAGGCCATCTAAGCGACCTGTGGTGTTGACACGAGGATAGAAAGCTAGCGCCGTGCAAAGCCATGTCCTTGAGGGCCCTCAAACAGATCTTGTGTAAGTGTCGATTTGTCGACATGCGACCAAAGGCTCACAGATGCCAGGAAATCCACGCTCAAGAACCTCGGCGACTACGTCAGCGAGCACTTCCCCAATGCTGCATACGGAGTCTACCCCACCCAGTCGGATTCGCAGATTGCAGTCATCATCGTCGGAAACAAATACAGCCCCAACAACTTCTGGTAATCTCGCCAAACCGCCCCGAGCCTGACCCGTGCTAACCCGCCGCAGGAACGGCCGCTGGAGATCGCTCTACATCTTTGACCCCTCGTCCGGAACCCTCGAGGGCTCCATCAAGGTCGACGTGCACTACTACGAGGACGGAAACGTGCGGCTCCTGACCAACAAGCCCGTCTCAGGCTCGATTCCCTCGGGCAGCGGCGCCAGCGTCATCAAGGAGATCTCATCGACGGAGCGCAAGTACCAGGAGGAGCTGAACAAGGGCTTCGTGAGCCTCAGCGAGGGCGCCTTCAAGGGCCTTCGGCGACAGCTGCCCGTGACGAGGCAGAAGATTGAGTGGGATCGCGTGACGAGCTACAGGCTGGGCCAGGACATTGGTGGTGGAAGCTCGCGACGATAGACTGATTGGGGTTTCCTGTGTCTGGCTTGGATGTCGGATCTGAGGGATAGATTTGAAGTAGCAACTCAAAGAGCGTAGAGGACAAGTTTCGAGCAATTGTTACACTGGTTTGGTTCGTCTTGATCAGATATCTGCGTTCACGCCCCTTGGCCATGGGGGTAAGCCATGAGGATGCGCCCAGGTGGGCACGGAGACCGGAGGCCGTGTCTCGGGAAGCGGCTTACGGTACGGTCGGTACTCGAGCGTTGGTCCACTCAAGTTACCTGGGAACAGGCCTGATTATCTCGATAATCAATCCGGGGTTGCCTGAGCTTGCTGGGATAAGTAACGCTTCCCAGTTTAGTCTGGTTTTTGCCACGGTTGTTAGACGAGCAGAAGCTGGATGGCAGCATGGCAAGCCTAATGCATAAGTTGCGACCACCATCCCTCATCCATCGTCAAATGTACCAGCCTGACTCAAAACAGGTGATGTTTCCCCGGCCATACATAACCGACCATGATCACGGCCGGCAAGTGGGGGATGATTCCACAAAGCCGAGTTGATACATAGGCAGTTATCGGCGATTCAGGTGGCAGATATTCTACTCTGGAGATGAGAGCATTTCCATTCTTGCCTCATCTGGAGAGTGTTCTCAACTCTGCCGATAAGAGCAAGAATGGGGTAGTCCCCATCTCACAGCTACAAAAAGAGGCAAGGAACTCGACCGAGGGAGGCTTCCTCATGCATCGATCGAGTGGGCCGCAAGAGGCAAAGATTTGAGAGCGAGAGCATCGAGATACCATCTACTCCTCGGGAATCGGGAATCGGTATCTGCCCACACGGACACACGTCCCTGGGCAATGCACAATCACAAGATGCGTGAACGGCCCTAGCGCTTCCCGTCGGAAGGCGGGGTACAGGTGATGTTTGGTAATGGATGGGAGAGGAGGGGTTCCTGACCTCGGAATCGGAGAAGTCACAGACGGCCGGCAAGGTGTCCGGGTATTGTTTCTCGAGTGGGAGACTCTGGGAGAGGGCGATGAACGGTATCTGGCGTCCGGCTGGCTTGTCTCGAAACGGCAATTTCCTCCCTGGGCCGCCGCGATCCGAGGAACCCCGCGCAGTGCGCGGCGAGCACGGAGGACAAGTCCGGGTTTTAGTGGTGCGCAGCGAGGCACCTTATCTTGGGCTTGTGCTGCCAGATGCGGGGGAGGGGAGATCTGGGCGGGAGTTGAAGCCATTCTCGAGAGTCGTGATGCTCGCTACGTACTATGTAGTAGATGGGTGAGATGATGACACCTGTCGACAACGGATGGACGGAAAGATGCGGATAGAAGCCAGCAAGAAAAGGGCACAGCTTCGGAATGAAAAAAGGAGCCCATGGCATGGTGCTCGGAACCATCATGCCCGGCCGGGAGGCATGAGATTGAATCCCGCCGTTGAAATGACGGTGTGTGCCGACGGGACCGTATTCGTACTTGGGACGGCCGCCGGGCAGAACAATGCTCAGTCGGGAACCGCAGCGGCTCTTGCTCCCTCTCTGACAGCAGAGGGAGAGCTAAGGAGGTCCCTCAGAGAAAGAAGAAGAAAAAAAAAGCGGCCAACCCCCTGGAGAGTTTGGAAAAGGGAAATGGAAGACGAAAAGTTCCGCGGACGAATCATGGATCGAGGACGGTAATTTTGACTCGCGCAATTGGCTGGAGATGGCTCCAGGTTTGATGGGGACGGTCCCTTGAACTGGCCAAGGTGGATGGATGGGGTCGGAACTTGAGCTGGCCGGGTCGTACCAGGCGAGGAGATCCATCTAATGTGCGTCTGCGTCTGCGTCTGGCGGCGGCTCGTGGTGAAAGACGTGGCCACTATGAGCCATTGCATCGCTGAGAAGAGCGTAACCTTTTGTACGCGGTGCCAATGCCCACTGGGACCCTCTGTAGAAGTAGACTATGAGAAGAGCCGGAAGCAAAAAGTACCTGTTCCTTCAGTGACCGGGTACTGGTTGGAGAAAAGTCGCTGCTGTCATTGCCCCCCCATCAATTCGCGTCGGCTTTTGTTGTAGAGGTCCATCGGAACGGGGACCACTCAACGCCCTGTGACCCGTCCGCATAGCGTATTCGTAGCGCAGAGCAAGGTATCGGTAAGTAGGCAGGTAGGTACATCCTACCTAACCCTGGCTCATCTTTAGCAGGGGACCTACCCATCCATCCATGACTTTTGTGTTTCTTCTGCCACTTCTATCTGCTTCTGCTTCCCTCTTCCTCTTCTCTTTTTCCTGTCATTCTTCTCTGCTCATTCTCTCTTCCACCTCGTCCCGACGACAGACTCCTCACCTGCTTCTCCTCGACAGACCGATCAATCCCCTTTCGCGACAACCGTCAACCCCAACACCGCAAAAATGGCCCAGGTTCAGGAGTTCACCATGCAGGATGTTGCTGAGCACAACACCAAGAACGACATGTACCTCGTAGTTCATGAGAAGGTCTACGACTGCACCAAGTTCCTCGACGAGCACCCGTACGTCTGATTCAGGAGCGCACCCCTGCGCGACACGGTCCGTATGCTAACATTTGCAATCTTGCAGTGGTGGTGAGGAAGTCATGCTCGACGTCGCTGGCCAGGACGGCACTGAGGCTTTCGAGGATGTCGGCCACAGTGACGAGGCCCGGGAAGCCCTTGACAAGCTTCTCGTCGGTGAGCTGAAGCGCATGGTGAGTGACGCTCAACAACCCTTGTATGCACCGCACCGCAACACACCCACTGACACGTGCAATTCCACAGCCTGGCGAGGAGGGCCCCAAGCGCACCATCGTCAACTCGAACCAGAGCACCGGCAAGGACTCGAACAGCCTCAGCCTCGGCCTGTACGCCGTGGTCGTCGCCGGCGGTTTCCTCGCCTACCTGGGCTACCAGTACCTCCAGAACCAGGCCGAGGCTCAGGCTACCCAGGCCTCCGCATGAGCGCAGCGCAGCACTCAATCGCATCACACAAAAGAAGCTTTTTTCTTGTTTTGCCACGACCCGGATGCCGACCTCGGCGTCCACTGGCCGACGACGCATTGGGAGTTTGACCTTTTTGAGGGCAAGGGAATTGGGCGATAGACGGCGCGCGCAAACAAATCTCATCTACCCCGGCTTGGTTGGACATGGGGCGAGAACAGCGGGCGGCTGGGCAACAAAAAAGTGTCCCTCCCCCCCGTACTTTTTTTTTTTGTTGGGGCCGTGCGACCAAGGATAAGGGATCGCGGACCCAGTCTGAGAGGCGCGAGACTCAACTCGTCGGCGCGATAGCATCAGACTACGGAGCACGGTGTTTGCATGGGAGAATCTTTTCACAATGGAAGACAGAAGCAAAGCAGAGCAAAGCAAAGCAATCTGGGGCCCGTAAAGTAAATATCTATCACTGTTTTAATCGACGAAACGATTGGTCATGCATCCATCATTCGAGAGTTCCACTGGAGTCTTGATTGTTACACTGCACGGCACTGGGAGAAGAGCCGCTTTGTGGCTGTGCTAACGACAGACAATGACTCCGAGATGCAGAGAACAGGCAGCGACATGGATACAGACCGATGAGGAGGTAGGTATAAACAAACCCGTCCACTTCTCATCACGATCAAATCAAACGTGGCACTTTTCCCTCCTTCACCATCTGTCCGAGTCTCTCTGTTGTCTTGCCCATCGCCACTAACAAAAGACATCCCTGCGCCCTACAACGCCACAGTCGCAGAACCCGTCAGCCTCGTCTGCTCACGGATCAACGTCAATCCCAAACTTCAACCTCCATTTCTGCCTATTTTCTCTTTTGTCTCCCGCCGACGCCCGTCCTCTCCTTGACGCGATCCGACAAAATCTGCCAGAAACCTTTTACTCTGTTCCGTTCCTTTTCTTCTCACGCTCAACATGTCGTCGTACCTCGACAGGCAGGCCAACGCCTTCAAGGGGACCCTCTCGGCCGCCGCAGCAAAGATCTCCAACCCGTCCAGCAACAAAGCCTCGTCCCTCGCGCCCCCGTCGCTGACCCCTCTGTCGCCTTCTCCCTCGGCCGCCTCCGACCCAAACACTCCCAGCTCCAAGCGAAAACGAGATGCCGCGCCCGAGGTGCCCTACTCGCAGCCTCAGCTCACGGGCTACGGCGCAGAGGTCAAGACGCAGATGACGTTTGCCGTCGAGTACCTGAAGAAGAAGGGCGACACAAAGACCATCACCGAGATTATCGATCACCTCAGTCTCCGCGGCTACGACGAGGAGCACAAGCGCGAGCTGGCCGAGGGCCTGCGCGGCCATCCCCGTGTCGACTGGAAGCCCGACGCGAGCCTCAGCGAGCAGACCTGGAAGACTGGCACCTATGCGCACCGACCCATCATCCCCAACGTCAAGGACGCAACCTCGCTGCTCGGCCACCTCCAGGCCAAGACGGACGCATCGGGCGTGTCTGTCAAGGACCTCAAGGACGGCTGGCCCGACTGCGAGGAGACACTCGCCAAGCTGGAGCAGCAGCACCGGATCCTGGTGGTGCGCACGAAAAAGGACAACCTCCCGCGCTACGTGTGGCCCAACGACGCCTCGCTGCACCACTCCGTCCAGCCCGAGTTCCAGGCCATGTGGCACCGTGTGCCCTTGCCCAGCATCGACGACATGCACCGCAAGCTCGTCAGCGTCGGACAGAAGCCCACCAGCGAAGACCCGAACAAGGCGGGTGCGGGACAGGCGGCAAAGCCCAAGGTGCAGAAGCGCCGTGCGGGCAAGCGCATCGGCAAGGCGACCAACGTGCACATGGCACATCTCATGCAGGATTACAGCGGCATGAGGAGGTAGAGTCGATACGGGAGAGACTGTGTGGATTTGTGTTGATGGCTGGTTCAATCACGCGGCGTTTGGACGGACTATGGCGGTTGTTTTTTTCTAAAGTATGAGGGAAAGGAGGTATTTGAACTTCTGGCGTTTGGTGTAGACGGGGTTTCTGAGATTTTGGCCAACTAAAAAGACAAAGGAAAGGCATCAATGGCAAATTAAGCTAAGGGGGGGGACAGTGAAGGGCACCTAGACAAAGAGAACCAAGGCAGAGCGCCAGTATAGGTTTTTGATCAGCGATAACTAACGGTTTAATCCAATAAATACTACACTTTTGCTTCGTGTATGTGTGAGTTGTATTTTCCGCATACTTTTTCTCTAAAGTAGTTCAACGTCAATACCCAAAGGGCAGATCAAAGCAACCCAGCAAGAGAAATACAGTTGTACACACAGCCAAGCCATCATGCACAATACCTTTCAACGCAAGAGTCAATATTAGATAAGTTTTGCAAATGCTTCCGCGCTC